>OZ030014.1:34507500-34547500 GCA_964023405.1 Apodemus agrarius | reverse complement strand
AGACACTGACACAGATAACCTTTAAAAACAAGGTCTTTCTTGTTCATTTTTTTTTTTTATTTTATGCGTGCAACTGTTTTGCCTGCACACACGTGTACCATGAGTGTGCCTGGTACCTGTGGAGGTCGGAAGTGTGCTCTGGATGCCCAGGAACGGGAGTTACAGATGGCCGTGAGCTGCCACGTGAGTCCTGGCAGCAGGTGCTCTCACCCACTGAGCCGTGCTGGCAGCCCTTGAATTAAAATACTTTTCTTTTCTTTCTTTCTTTCTTTTTTTTTTTCTTTTTTTTTTTTTTTGGTTTTTCAAGACAGGGTTTCTCTGTGTAGTCCTGGCTGTCTGGCTGTCCTGGAACTCACTTTGTAGACCAGGCTGGCCTTGAACTCAGAAATCTGCCTGCCTCTTCCTCTCAAGTGCTGGGATTACAGGTGTGCGCCACCACGCCCGGCTAAAATACTTTTCTAAAGCAAAGCTCAAGTCTAAGAGATTTTAATACAGATTTTTATGCACTAGGATTGAGAGAGAAGAAATGTTTGGGAAGACAGTAAGAGACGCTGAGAACATGGGCCTGGGTTTCTCAAAGGACAGCAGCACTGAAATAAATTAGGGATGGGGAGGCGGCTCAGTCCTCTAAACACTGGCCATGCCAGGGCGGAGTTCCTTCCCTAGCTCCTACATCAAAGGCTGGTTGAAAGTGGGGGTGGGGGAGGGGGGCTAGAGAGCCGGCCCAGCACTTAGGGCAGGTTCTCAATTCTGTTCTCAGCACCTTTGTGGGCAGTTCATAACCACCATAACTCTTTTCATGGGAACCATTGCCCTCTGGTGGTCTCCTCAGGCACTGCATGCATATGCAAACACCCATACATAATTTAAAATCCTTGCAAACGCTGACTGTAGTAGCATCTACTTGCTGTCCCTGGGCTGAGAGAGCAGACACTGGAGTCACCTTACTGTAGAGGGTGAGCTCTAGGTAACGAGATGGTGTCACAGACACAGGCTGGCCGTGCCCTAGGGGACTGACACCTCAGGTCAGTCTCTGGCCTCCATATGCACACAGGGTACCCTCCACACATGATCACATGATTGCAAACACACACACACACACACACACACACACACACACACACCACACCACACACACCACACACACCACACACACCACATACACACCACACCACACCACACACACCACACACCACACCACACACACACACACACACACACACACACACCACCACCACCACCACCACACCACACACACCACACACACACACACATACACACTCACACACACTCATGTGTGTATTATCTAATTCGGTGTCTTTTAGCTGCTGCTGCCATTGGAAGGATCTGATTCGGGAAATGCCCCATGACTTGAAGCGTGGGGAAGGCTCAGTAGTTAATTAAGGGTACTTACTGGTCTAGGTGAGCCTGGAGTTTGGATCCCACCCTCATTGGGCAGCTCAAAAATATGTGTAACTTTTTTTGTTTGTTTGTTTTTCGAGACAGGGTTTCTCTGTGTAGCCCTGGCTGTCCTGGAACTCACTTTGTAGACCAGGCTGGCCTCGAACTCAGACATCTGCCTGCCTCTGCCTCCCAAGTGCTGGGATTAAAGGCGTGTGCCATCACCGCCCGGCAAATATGTGTAACTTATCTCTAATGTATTTGATGCCTCCTCTGGCCTCCACAGGTACCTACACAACTACACACACACACACACACACACACACACACACTTAAAAAGATTGAAAATGCTTTTGCAACCCTCCCCTCTCTTCCCAGTCGGTGTGAAGCCCCTGCCAGCATCCAGCAGGGAAGAACGGAGCAGTGGTCTCCTCTGAAGGACCCTAGGCAGGTGCTCTTGATCTGTACTAAGAAAACTTTGGGACATCTCACCCCCTTGCATTGAAAGAGAGCAAGAGGGGTTCTATCGGCTTGTAAGAGCACGTCCTGCTGCGGAGCCTTGGCTTGAGAAGCACAGAGCCGGCCCGGACTGTGTGTCTGTGGCCTTTGGCCCTCAGGAAGCTGTAGGGAGCTAAGGAGAAGAGGGAAGGGACAAGTGATGGGGGGAGAGGGAGAGGGGCAGGAGGAATGTCGAGGAAAGCTTCCGAGGAGTGGAAGTGTGGTCTCCCGCTGAGGAGCTCAAGGGTGGGTGGGTCACAGGCCCTCCCCGGGCAGGGCTCCTTACCCCATTCTTGTCGAAGGCTCGGAACATGCCCTCCACATACTGGGTGGCCTCCTCATTGCCCGCGACCTTGAAGAAGCGCTTAAACTCGTGCATGAAGAGCGTGCCGCTGGGACACTCCACGACAAACTTCTTGTACCACTCCTGCAGCTCCGCCACGTCCATCTCCCCGGCGGCCTCCGCCTCCTCCCAGCTGAACTGCTGCCCCATGCTGGCTTCTAGAACGAGACCGGCCCCGTGCCTCCTCCGAGTCCTCCGCTGACCTCAGGCACCTCTTTCCTCGGTCTGAGCAGCCCTCTCATTGTCTCGGGGAAACTGAACTGATTGGTAGTGAAGGGACCTCCGGAAGGGGGGCAGGCCCCGGCCAGCTTAGCCGTGTAAAGACCATTAGGAGATTCCCCGAAGGTCTGACCTCCAGATGGATAAGCTTCCTCGGCCTCCGCCCTGACAGGACCAGTGAGAGGCAGACGGTGAGGGCAAAAGCCCTGGGGGCGGGGCTCTTGGTGCCACCAGCGTCTGCAGCCCCCCCCCGCTCCCCCCCCCGGCAGAGCATGCCTGAATCTTGAGGTCCTTATTTTCCAGCTTCAAGGGCAAATGCTTCTCTCCAGCCCTTCACTCCGACCCTGAAGCGATCGTTCCATTCACTCCCAAGCACTGACCCGCGGGCAAGACCCAGGAGTGCGGTCCAAAGATCTCCAAGGGCTCTTATGTTAAAGGCCACGTGGGCTCGCTTTAGCAGCAGCTACATATGCATTAGGTTGACCAAGCACATATTTATTACGCGCTGAACCAATTACATATTTGTTGCTCATGACCATAATCCCAGCACTGGAGAAGCAGGAGGGTCTTGAGTTCAAAGTCAGTCTGAGCTGTCCTGTTGACACAGGAGGACACCCCCACCCCCACTGGGTCAATAAGAACAAAAAATCAAGCTGTATATTTATGCTATCTTTTAGATTTTATTTATTTTTTGAGGCAGGCTCTCTCTCACACTGTAGCTCTGGCTGACCTTGAACTCACTCTGTAGACCAGGATGGCCTTGAACTCACAGAGATCTATCTGTCTCTGCCTCTGCCTCTGAAATTCTGGGATGAAAGGTGTTTCTTACCATGTGAGGCTAGATCTTTTTTTTTTTTTTTTTTTTTTTTTGGTTTTTCGAGTCAGGGTTTCTCTGTATAGCTCTGGCTGTCCTGGAACTCACTCTGTAGACCAGGCTGGCCTCGAACTCAGAAATCCACCTGCCTCTGCCTCCCAAGTGCTGGGATTACAGGCGTGTGCCACCACCGCCCGGCCTTTAGATCTTATTTTTAATTTATGTAAAGTGTGTGTGTGTGTGTGTGTGTGTGTATACATATACATATATATATATATATATGTATATGTGTGTGTGTAGCTATGTGCATCACATGTGTGCAGTGCAGTGCACATAGAGGTCAGAAGAGGTTGTCAGACCCCCTGAACTGGACTTCTATTCATTGTGAGTCACCACATGGGTGCTGGAAACTGAATCTGGGTCCTCTGCAAGAACAAGTGTTTTTAATCACTGAGCCGTTGCAGGCCCGCCCGTTCTGATGCGGGCCGTGTACCTGTTGAGGGAGACCCGGCCAGGAGGTGCGAATCCTTGGTCCTTTCTGTTGCCTGGAAACGCTGAGAGGCCTGTTCCATTGTTCTAGCAGGGTGGGTTTAGATGAAAGGAGGCAGCCCTTGACTTTTTAGCTTTATTATAGGAGAGTAGAGTGAGAGAGGGGAGGTGGAGGGCTGGAATCAGCCATGACCACGTAGAAAGAGGGGGGAAAGAATGGGGACAGAGAAAGGTAAGAGAAGAGAGCAAGAGGGAGAGCCAGAGAGAGGAGGAAAGGGCACGAGAGGGGGAGGGGCCAAGCATCCCCTTTTATAGCGCCGGCTGCCTGGCTGTTGCCAGGTAACTGTGGGGGTGGAGTTCAGCCAGAATACCAGGGGCTCGGGCAGGCATTGCCCTATGTGACTGATGGTCACAGGGTTATGTCCGACAAGCCATCCTTCCAACATTTGTGCTTATTTTATAAAAAATAAACAATGTATTTTTACTATTTTAAAATTATGTGTGTGTGTGTGTGTGTGTGTGTGTGGTGAGGGTTGTGTTCATGTGAGTGCAGTGCTCACTGAGGCCAGAAGAGGGCGATAGATTCCCTTGGCGCTGGAGTCACAGGCAGCTGTGAGTCACTCAGCATGGGGGCTGGTGTTAGAGCTACAAGAGCAGAACACGCTCCTAACCACTGAGCCACCCCTCCCGTCCACTAGAACCTGTGTTTGTTCGTCAGTTTGTTTTATGTCCTAGGGACGTTCATTTTGGAACTGTAGAGGAACCTCTCAGGCCTGACCGCATGTCTCGGTGATGGTTGTCACATGACATCCTGATTTCTTTGAATCTCACCATTAGTCTCCATGTAGGGCCTCTAACTCCACTGTCATCCTTTTCAGGACTAGAGACGTTTTCTCCCATGTCCCACATTTCTCTGGGCCTGAGGTTTGGGCTGGTGTCTCCCTTGTGACCCACTGCTGCCTTTAAGGGCTCCTGTCCCCTCTCAAGCCACCTGCCCCAGGGCTGGAGAAGATGGTTCAGCAGTTAGGAGTGCTTTCTACTCTTCTGGAGAGACTGGGTTTGGGTCCCAGTACCCACCCTGAGCAGTTTACAACTGCCTGTGATTTTGGTTTCAGGGAATCCAACACCCTCTTCCGGCTTCTGCAGGGACCTGCATCCACAAGATGTACATACAGGCAAACACTCGCACATAAATAAAAATGAGTAAGAATGTAACTGTTTGTCCCTTTGAAGCCACACCTTTCTCTTTTACTTTTTCTCATCTCTGTTCTTCAGCAGCGATGTCACTGTTCCCAGGTAGCATTTCTGTGACTGGCCCTGCCCAGACCAGCTCACGGGCCCTTGGCTTCCTCGGTTTGGCTTGCTTGGCTAATTATTTTGTGTCTCTGTGTGTACAGGCACACATGGACCGCGGCGTGCACGTGGAGGTCAGAGGGCATTCGCGGGAGTGGGTCCTCTCCTTAGGGTCTCTTATTTCGCTGTCCTGTTTCCTACTCCTGTGAATTTCCGGAAGACTCTTCTGTCTCCATCTCCCGTTTCGGGGACTGCAGACACACCCCACCGCGGACAGCTTGAACTCAGACGTCAGCTTTGCGCAAACCAACCCTTTTGCCTCCTGAGCCACCTTTAGGCCCTCCATCCACGTAGCTGTGAGGAGCGTGGCCACCTCCGCCATCCCCTGTTCCCACCATCAGGTCTCTGGGAACTCTTTACGAATGGAATTTCTCAGGCGTCCACTCCCAGTAAGCTGGCTCAGGAAGCTTGGGTGGAGCCCAAGAAAGCCCCGCAGGGCTCCCAAGCACACTGGAGCTTGAAAGCAGGGCTCCCCCTCCTCCCTCCAGTCTGAAACTCAGTTCTCTCCAGCCTCCTCCCCTCAAAGCTCTTTTACCCTGGCTCCATCACTCGGGTAATTCACCAATGGCGGTGCTTGCGACCTGGAGTTTATCCTGTCCGCTTGCTCATTTCCTGTTCCTGACGCAGGCTCAGCACTCCTGAGGCTTCTCCCCCGGAGCTTTGCCCTCTCTGTCATCCTCTCCATCTCACCCTCACCTGGCCAGGTCGGCTCTCATTGAAGCTGTCTCCTCCCTGTGTGCTCCCCCCACCCCGTCCTCCCCCTCCCCCACCCACGACCGGGAAGCTGAGAGTTGAGGGAGTGGGCGATCACAGTGCTGCATTGCTACATGTGTGCCCATCCCCCGACGCATGATTCCCCGCGAAGTCTCGCACTCCACCTCACACCCTCCATTCATCCCCAGAGACCTCACCCCTGCCTCAGTTTGCTGTGTCTGCAGAGGAGGCTGTGGGGATACGGACCAACGGATGGAGGGAAGTGGGTGGGGGGTGGGGGTGCTGGAGTGCACAAGGCGACAATCTGGAAATGGGAGGCTGAGGGAAGTACACAGCAAGAGAGCCATGGGGTCTGACCCATGTGAGCTGGGATTCCGGGCCAGCCTGGGCTACATAGCAAGACTTTGCCCCAAAGGAAAAAGAAAAAAAGTAGCAGGGGCTGGAAAGATGACTCAGTGGTTAAGACCTTTTGCTGCTCTTACAGAGGACCCTGGTTCAGTTCCTGGCACCCACGTAGTGGCTCATGTCCACCTATGATTTCAATTCCAGGGAGTCCAACACCCTCTTCTGGCCAGCACAGGCACTGCATGCATGCAGTGCATATACATATATAGAGGCAAACTCTCAGGCATAAAAAATAAACCTTGAGGGCTGGAGAGATGGCTCAGTGGTTAAGAGCACTGACTGCTCTTCCGAAAGTCGTGAGTTCAATTCCCAGCAACCACATGGCAGTCTCAACCATCCGTAATGAGATCTTCTGTCTGAAGCAGCTACAGTGTACTTACATATATTCACATACATGTCCATGTACTTATATACATATATTTATTATTACATAATAAATAAATCTTTTTTAAAAACCTTTAAAAAGTAATTGTAAGCAGCAGCAAATTGTATTGGGCCTATAACCCCAGCCACTTGGGAGGCATGCACAGAAAAGAATACCCTCCAGGCCTAAGTGAGACTCTTGTCTGGGGGTGGGGGTGAGGGTGGGGGTGGGGCTTAGCTCAGCAGTGAGCTCTTGCTCAGCCTGTGTGAGGTCCTGGCTTCAGTCTCCAGTATCCAGGAGGAAGGGAGAAGAAAAATACATTCTATGAATGAAACACAACGTGTAGTCTCTGGCCGAGAAACCTCAAATTGGTTGGGTTTTCGAGTGAGCCGGTTGCCAATGACCTGTCCTATAAATACCGCTGACCTACTGAGGCAGAAATAGAGCACTTTAAAGAGGATTAAGACTCCATAGTGGGGAGGCCTACACAGCTTGAGGCGTGTAACAATAGTAAGGGCTTACAGGACAGAGCAGGGCACCCGGGGACTGCGGTGCCAGCTGCTCGCATGCGCATGCGCATGGAGACTGAGTGCTCTGACCCAGCCCCGCCTAGCTGAAGCCTTGTTATCAGTGTGCATGGTGCTGTCCTGCCTTGCTGAGGCCGGAAGTCCCCAGCAACCACATGGTAGCTCACAGTTATCCATAAAGAGATCTGATGCCCTCTACTGGTGTGTCTGAAGACAGATACAGTGTACTTAATATAATAAATAAATAAATCTTTTAAAAAAGAAAGGGAGCAGGGAAGAAGGTTTGAATATACTGAAATAAACATGCATGTCTGCGTTCTTCAAAGCTTTGGAAAAACAAAGTTAGGTTTGAGGTATGAGGATGCATGTCCGTGTTTTTGCCACCCCACGTGTGTGGAGGACAACTTTTGGGAATTCTTTCCTTCCATCAAGGGGTTCTGGTGATTGAACTCAGATTACCAGGCTTGGTGGCAAGCGCCTTTACCTGCTGAACCATCTTGCTGACCCAGTAGAGGAGGGTTTTCTTATTTTGTTTTTAAGACAGGGTCTTACTTTGTAGCTGAGGTGCTTGCTTTCTCTCTCTCTCTCTCTCTCTCTCTCTCTCTCTCTCTCTCTCTCTGTGTGTGTGTGTATGTATAGGCATGTGCACAACTGAGTGTGGAGGTCAGAACAACCCGGTATATTTCCAGTTTCAGGAAAACAGACTCAAGTGAGGCTCAAGTGGCAAGGGCCTTTATCTGCTGAGACGTCTCCCTGCTCCCCGCCCCCACCCGTCTTTCATTCTTTGAGGCAGGGTCTCTCTATGTACAGCTGGCTGTCTTGGAATTAACTAAGCAGAACAGATAGGCTTAGAACACGAGAGCTGCCTGCCTCTGCCTCTCCCGTGCTGGGATTAAAGGCATGCACGACAATGCGTGTACAGCCTCCTTTTGTGAGACGTTTAACTGTAGCTCAGGCTGCCTCAGCCTCCCCAGGGCTGGGTTTGCAGGTCTGAAGCCCCACACTCGGCTCACAGCCTCTTCAGGTCCTGGATTTGCCCCTTGCCACTCACCGGAACTTGAAACCACCATTTCTTGGTCCTGGGTTTATCTTTCAACTGGGTGACTAAGTGAGCAGGTCCAGTGTGTCAAGCCTCAGCGCTCTCTGTGGTAAGAGTTAATGACACACCTGCCGTATTGTTATACAGAGTAAATCAGATAACATGTGTATATGACACCCCCTGGGAGAGACATGGCACGGGGTAGTGTCTGTTGTGGGCGTGCGACATGTGTTCCATCTGAAGAAAGCCTCCCAGCCGAGCTCCAGGCTCGTCTCTCCTTCTCTCCTGGGTGGTTCTTCGCACAGCACACACACCGCATCACTGCTCGGGGGCCTGGCTGCTAGCAGAGTTACTCAGCCAGTCTGGGCTGCTTTAGCTACTCCTTACTAGGGAGGTTGCTCCCCACGTCCCTGCTGTGGTAGGGTTAAGTAGCTCACCTAGGCTAGCCTTGAGCTGCTGGCAATCCTCCTGCCTCAGCTTTACTATGGCTTGTTTATCTACATCACTTCTTTTGAAAGGACAGAAGATTAGTTTAGGGCTGGAGAGATGGCTCAGCAGGTAGGAGCACTGACTGCTCTTTCAAAGGTCCTGAGTTCAAATCCCAGCACCCACATGGTGGCTCACAACCATCCTTAGAGATCTGTACTTACATATAATAAATAAATCTTTAAAAAAAAAAGATTAGCTTAATCCACCGGGCGGTGGTGGTGCACGCCTTTAATCCCAGCACTTGGGAGGCAGAGGCAGGTGGATTTCTGAGTTCGAGGCCAGCCTGGTCTACCGAGTGAGTTCCAGGACAGCCGGAGCTACACAGAGAAACCCTGTCTCGAAAAACCAAAACCAAAAAAAAAAAAAAAAAAAAAAAAAGCTTAATCTTAGCGGATCAGTAGGCAAACCAGCAACTTTAAACAAACTGAACATGATTATCATTAATATGGAAAAAGTAGATTTCACACAAGAGAAACCTACAGTGTACTGGAGGACCACACCCTAACAAACAACCTGGCCTCCCACCCCCCTCAGCCTTTCAGGGTACAACACCTGCCAACAGGCAGCGCCAGGCAAGCCCTAGGAGCTGGAGGCTCGCCCCTGCTACCCCAGCTCGTCTGTTGGCGAGGCAGGAGGGCAAGTTCAAGGCCAGCCTGAGACAATGGTGTGAGCCTGTCTTAAGGGCGGCCTGGCAGGTGAGGGCTCATGCTGCTGTCAGAGGACTGCCTTCCGGTCCCAGCACCCACTCCAGACCGCTCCTGCCGCTTCAGGAGATATGACACCTTGGCCTCCTGCACATACCCATGCATAGATAATTAAAAACAAACAAAGCTTAAAAAAAAAAAAGACAGTTTTTGCTGCGTGTGTGGTGGTATCTTTATCTTAAAATGAGATTTTGAAAGTTCATTTTTACTTCTGAGTTTGGGCATGCACACGCATACGTCCCGGGACAACTTCCGGTGGTTCCTTCTTCCCACTGTGTGAGTTCTGAGTGCTCCCGGGTCTGCTTCACATCTCACTGGCTTCAGATTTACCACATAAATGACTAACCTAAATGACCTGGCTTATGGGTATTCGTCTGAAAACAACTGGGAATGGATGTCCATCCGCTGAAGTGGTTTGCGTCAGTCCTGGGGGGAGCATTTGTCCTACTGACTTTTATTGTCTATAAAAGAAAAAGCCCTCAAATCTTACGTGTGAGTCTAGACCATTTTAGAATCACGCCTTTTAGAGAAAAGTGAGTCAGGCTGCTGCTGCGTTGCTAGACCCTGCCTTAGGTCCTGCTCCTGCCTGACCAGCCCCTTCCTAACCGTGAGCTTACTCCTGGGGGAAGCATGCTTAGACATACTTGGTGAATGACAGTCAACACCTGAGCAAGAGGTCACAGACGACAGGGCTGTGAGTCTTCCCATGGTAATGACAGCCTAGCACACACGCAGTATGTATTCAGAGCCCTGACAACTGAGTCAGGCCAGGCAATTCTGTGCAGGGGACAGAGAAGCCAAGGAAACCATATGAGACACAGGCCTCCTCTACACACCAAGCCAAATCCAAACTGTTTTGCCCCAGTGCAGTTTGTCTCACTCTGGGCTTTCTATGCAGTTGAATTTCACAGAGAAGTAGGTATCTCAAACAAGGTAGGGACGCCCACCAAGAACGCTTATCCATGAGAAACTCAAGGGAAGATACTTATTTGCGCCCACAGTCCGTGCAAGCCACTGGTTCTAGTTAACCACTGGTAATCACCATAGTTCAGGGCAGAGTTCACTGAAGCCTGATGACCGTATGACTCACAGCACAGATGATGCCTAATGCCTGAGAGCAGGGACTCACGGCACTGGCCATGGGCAGGGGCCCCACGGGGCTCTGGGCTACAGGGGTTGAGCCTGGGCCATGGTGCATGGCCAGTTTCTGATGTAGTGCTGACATCACCCGTGTGCTGACCGTCACCTCCGGGCAGCGCATGCTGGATGCACAAGGGAAAGGCCATATTTACTGCCCAGCATTCATTAACCACAGTTATTTGGGGGGACTTAAAAACACAAATGTGCGTGAGAAAGGTACCACTCATTTCCTGTTGAATGAACAAGTAAACATTTACAATTAGCACAAACCAGCCAGGCACGGTGGACACACTTTTAATCCAGCATTTGGGAGGCAGAGGCAGGTAGATCTCTGTGAGTTCCAGAAATAAAGATGAATGAATGGATGGATAAAAAAATAAAAACAAAATAAAATAAAATTAGCACAAGCTAACAAGAAGTCAGCAGTGCTACATGAGTGCTGACACGG
This sequence comes from Apodemus agrarius, assembly GCA_964023405.1. Lineage (NCBI taxonomy): Eukaryota > Metazoa > Chordata > Mammalia > Rodentia > Muridae > Apodemus > Apodemus agrarius. The sequence goes on along the minus strand of OZ030014.1, from coordinate 34,536,553 downwards.
TTCCTTTGCTTCGGGTTACACAGAGATTGGTAATGTTTGTTCAAATCGGAACACAAGCATAGTCTGCGAAAAAGAAGGCATACAGTGGTTCTTCCCTGAAACCCGGCCTGCTCACTCCTGGCTGCACACAGGTGAGGCCCCGATGAGCAAGGACAGGCGGCCCTGCCTCCCCTCGGCTGGCGGCTCTCCCGTGACACATGCTCAGTTCAGCCCTGGCACGGCTGCAGTTCTGAGGCGTGCGACTGGCTTTCGTCTTTCTCCTCAGGAACTGTTTCCCACATGGGCTCCTTGATGTGTTCTGGCAACTGCTGTATCTGTGTCTAAAACCAGAAACAAAGCGCCTGGAACGCAGTGCTGACTTCGAAGTGAACTCTGCCGATGACACTGACCTGTCACCCCTGCTCTTCTCTCACCCGTCACCTCGGAGGGCTTCCGAGTAACGGAGAATAAAGGCCAGTGTGTGAGCAGTCTGACCCCAGTGTCCTCTGAGTGGGGCCATACTGGAGTCTCCAAGTCTTAACGACTATTTGGGAGACTTCTGAGATGGCTCAGTGAACACTTGGGTGGTGGTGGGCCTAACTCTGTGCCCAGTGTGTCACAGGCCCTCTCCTCCACAGCCAGGACAAGGCTGGGGCGTAACAACCCGGGCGGCCCTCAGGAGGCAGGAATTCAAGCCATACCTTTGTTACTTCCATGGCCACACCTTCAGGTAAGTTCCGCTGGATATATTCCAGGTAGACGTTGGCCGTGCATCCAGTCAAATGTTTTAACTAAAGCAGAAAAACGAGCATGTCTTGCCACAGAGCCAGACACAGATCTCTGAGGTTCTTTTGTTCCTTTCCAGTGACGAAGCCTGGATCCAGTGACAAAGCCTGGTCTTCTAAGAGATCTTACACAGATCCTTATCTGAAAGTGTGCAGGAGGCTGGAGAGGTGGCTCAGTGGTCACGAGCCCTGGCTGCTCCTGCGGGACTCAGAATCAGTTCCCAGCACCCACACAAAGCCTCACAACTGCCCGTAACTCCAATTCCAGGGCATCCAGTTCCCTCTCCTGACTTCTACTGGCTGTAGGCAGACATGTGGGGCAAGAAACAAAACCACTCAGTGGCTCAGGGGTAAGGCCTGGCCTCCCAACCCTGACGACCACGCCCTCACGTGCTACAGAGAGCTGACCACCACAAGCGGCCCTCAACGTCCCCACCAGGGTTGTGGCATGTGCCCCTATCTATAACCAAAAATAGGTAAATGTTTTGTGTCGAGTCAGGGCTTCTCTGGGTAGCCCTGGCTGTCCTGGAACTTGCTCTTTAGACCAGGCTGGCCTCAAACTCAGAGATTCGCCTGCCTCTGCCTCCTGACTGCTGGGATTAAAGACATCCCTCACTACTGCCCAACACAAAGAAATAAATGTCTAAAATAAAGTACAGATCCCAACTGAACTTGATGTGGGGTGTCGAGTTCAGCCAGTGGACCCCATGCCTGTACCCTGCTTTCCAAGGCATGCACACGCCTGTCTTAGTGACAGCTGACGGTTACTCTGAACTATTCCGAGTGAGCCTCAAAGCCTCATTTCACCTCCACTGATCCTAGGAAATGGGCTCTGCTCCTGTCCCCATTTATAAACGTCACATAGGGAGTAAGCGCCAAGACCCAAAGCTCTGCGCTGCCAGTCTGACCCCAGAGTGCAAACCTGAATCATGGCAATGGTGACCCAGGTAGATGTATGAACAATCCACAGCTAATGTTTGCAACCCTTATGCTGCGTGTCACTGTGTGGGAAATCCAGTCAGCATGCGGGAAGTCACTGCCCATCTGCTTTAAAATTAAAAAGACATATCTATGCATATGGGTGTTTTGCCTGCAAGTATATCTGTGCACCACACCCAAGTGTCTGGTGTTCTCGATAGCCAGAGAGGAAGGACACTGGATAGCCTGGAACTGGTGTTACGGATGATGGTTGAGAGACTGCATGTGGGTGCTGGGACTTGAACTCAGGTCCTCTGGAAGAGTAGCCAGTGCTTTAACCACGGACCCATCTCTCTAGTCCGAGAGAGAGATGTCTGAGACAGGGTCACTATACTGAGCCCTTCTGCCCTTGTCTCCCGAGTGCTGGGATTACAGGTGATTCTATCACCTCTGCCCCCAACTGCGACACCCATATGTACCTTGCTTTTTGTGGTTTAGAGACTCATGTAGCCCAGGGTACTCTGAACTCACTATGCCTAGGATGACCCTCAGCTCCTGACCCTCCTTCCTCCACCTCCCAAGTGCTGTGTAAGGCCCGTGCTTGCTTGGGTGAACTGCATGAAATATTAACTAGAACTTTTGAAATGTGAGCAAACATTTCTTTTTGTTGTTGTTTTTGTTTTTTGAGACAGGGTTTCTCTGTGTAGCCCTGGCTGTCCTGGAACTCACTCTGTAGACCAGGCTGGCCTCAAACTCAGAGATCCACCTGCCTCTGCCTCCCAAGTGCTGGGATTACAGGCGTGCGCCACCTCACCTGGCTGTGAGCAAACATTTCTTCAGTGCTGTCTCCTGTGCCGTGGTCTACATGCTGAGCCATTTGAAGCCCACGCATGTAAACGGTGGCTGTGTCTGCTCTTCTTACCAGACAGCTTCACCAGAACAAGAGCCGCCTTCTAGACCCCTGGCAGGCACGGCTCGGCTGAATGGAAACTGACTGGGCCCATGGTAGACTGATGTCATGCTACATGCTACTGGCGTTGGGTGCTGCACAGATGCACGCTGGCCAACGACACCCACCTCGAAACACCTGTAGAGCGTCCTCATCTCATACTGGACCCTGTGCTTCTTGAAGATGTGCACCGACTTGAGCAGGGTGAAGCGCTCTACTCTCCGTGGCGGCTCATGTCTGCATTAGTGGACAGGACAGATTCTCAGGGAGGCTCCGTGTGAGTCACTGGACCACGGCATCCGAACACAGCACTGCAGGTCAGACTCGCTCAATTACAGGCGCTAACTGCCATTTAAATTCCCATGTGTCAAGCCTCATCTGTAACAGCTGCTTTCAGAAGACTCAGGCCAAAATAAATACTGCAGAGAGCAGGAAGCACCTTTTCCCACACCCAGACAAGCAGAGCCATGCAGGAATGTGCACACATGCACAGCTGACACCCTGCAGCCCCCCACCCATGTACCACGTATGCCAGTTATGAAGACCAGCAATGGTGAACCGAAGGGAATGTGTGCTGTTTCAGGGTAATTTATGCACAGACTGGCAAAGCCTCGGAGGAGCCCTGGTCAGCACGGGTGCGAGGCAGGGACTTGGGTGCTGCAGGCAGCTCCCCTCACAGGAAGCTCGCAGGAGGCGGTGTGGCTCAGGGTGGGTGCACAGAGTGGAGGTGAGAGCCAATGAACCATCATGTCCGACCAGAGCCTCAGAGCCTCCCTGTCTCACAGAGACCCTAGAAGGAGGCTTCCTGGGCTTATGTACGCCAGTGCCATTTCTAGAAAGGGTTTCTTTATTTTTCTTATTTAGTACTTAACAATCCAGCAGACAGGAAGTGACACCACTTGCCAGGATTACACAGGACAAGCCTCAGCTTCCCCACACATTTATCTATGTCACGAGCAGACCTACCTGGGGTCCCGGTCAGCTTCCTGCTGTCCGTCACATCATGGCAGACCACACGTCAGACTAGGAAAGGTCATACTCACACTTTAATAGAAATGCCAAGTTCCTTAGCAGCAAGCACGGCAAAGTACTCATAGCTGTCTAACACGGCCTTGTCATGGGCCTTCACCAAGACCGACAGGCGTTTGTACAGCGTGTCCGGCTCATCGGAAGTGGTTATCTAAGATACAAAAGACAAGTTTTGGTTTCGGTTCTTGTAATATTTACATCCAGCAAATTTAGCATATTATTGTTTGAATGACTTCAGAGTTACTAATAAATGAGAAAACAGACAATGTTTTAAACTACTAGCTTGCCTCCCAGGGCCACACAGACCTGCACATGACCTTCCAAGCTCAGTAGTTCGTGAGGATCACACAACCTTCAAGTTCACTACAAACTCATGATGGAGGTTCCAGCTCAATTATGACCGAGCCCCAGACTTCTACTGAGAAGGGTCTCGGGGTCTGTTACCAAGTGACCCAGCTAGAAGGCCAGGCCTGAAAAGCTCGCCACTGCTGGCTGCACCATGGGAACAGTGTGATTCCCTGCTCCTCCGGAACTCATGTTTAAGGTAATATGCCTGTGCTAAAGCTCTTCGCATTTCTACAAGGAAAATCTATGAAAACACAAATTAAAGTGCTTATAAATCGTTAAACACTGCTATACAACTGTTAAACGCTATAATGGTCATACAAAGCCCCGCCAGCTCTCCGCATCCCTTTTATTAGGAATTCATTCATGTATGGCTGGCTTGTCTTCACACAGAAATTACTCATGTCTAATTAAAACGTTATGACACTGGCTGGCCCATCCACACCAGTACGAAAGGCCTAAGAAATGATGGGCTTGGCTCTCTGGCTTCTTCCAAGAGGGGAATTATCTTCATTTCATTCACCATTAGGCTGGGAAATGTCATTACTAATCCAGTGAGTCAGGGTTAAAGTACTTCACCCCCGAAGAGAGAGAGCCACTTAGTAACCAGGAAGACAGACATCTGCTCTCAATTATTCCAAATAAGATGGTTGGAAAGACAGGATTAACTCATCTCTCTATCAGAATTGGGGACCTAGAGGAGGCGTACAGTCAGTCCTATGGTATGTTCTATTTGATCTTGTAGGGCTTGTTTACTTATTTAAACTTTTGTGGTGTGAGAGTGCTAGATAAAAACTCTACTACTGAGCTAGCCTCAAGATCCCCTATTAGGTTTAAAGTTATTGTGAATTTGCAACAAATCTGAAAAGATTTCTGAAGATGTCTTGTGAGATCATTATCAATTTAGCTTAGAATAGACATCTAACATCACAGGGTCTGATTTTCCAGAAGTCCTTAAGTGGCCAGAACAAGCAGTAAGGAGATTGTGTGTGTGTGTGTGTGTGTGTGTGTGTGGTGTGGTGTGTGTGGTGTGTGTGTGTGTGTGTGTGTGTGTGTGTGTATACATGGGCATGCACCATGGCATGCAGGTGGATTCTGAGGACACTTCCCTGCTTCCACCATGTGGGTTGTGGGACATGAGCCCAGGCTGGGTACCTGCTGAGCCACCTTTCTGGTTATTTATCTTATTATTAAAAAGGAAGCATTTTAATTGTATTTATCTATATTTGTGCTATGGATACACATGGAGGCCAGAGGACACTCTTGTGAATTGGCTTTCCCTTTTACCATGTGGGTCCTAGGGACTGAACCCAGGGTGACAGGCTTGGTGCTAATTGCCGTTACCTGCTGAGTCATCTCACTGGCCAGACCATATATTTAAAACAGGGTCTGACACTGAGCCTGGAGCTTGGTGACTGAGCTAGACTAGGCTCACAAACTATAATGAGAAATGGAAAGATTTAGAAATTTTAGAACTTTATTAAGAACTGGGAGTGGTGACCTGTAAGTTTATCACCTAACATAAGGCAGGAGGATTATGAGTTCCAGGTCATCCTTAGCTATATAGCTAGTTAGCCTGGGCTAGACAGCATCTTGTCTTAACTCTATAAGGTCGCATAGCTACTTGTGTATTCACCATTTTTGTGCCAATGACCTGCTTTAGTGTGACCAAGCAACGCACAAGCCCAGGCTCAAATTCCACAAGGAAAAGCTTAAAAACCACAGAGATTTTTTTTTTTTTTTTTTTTTTTTGGCGACTCAAGGATTCAGCACGACTAAATGTCACACTCCTGAACTGTGCTGAGCTAAGAGCGAGAGACCGCCCATGACCACATTTATCTAGCATAAATAATGACTTTCTTTAGGCCTTTCTTGGATAGCATGAAATAGCCCAGGATCTCCCTGGGACATCACAGTCTGCACTGTGTAGTTGCTGGTATTCTATGATAAAGAAGTATATATGTTTGGGAAATAAGACTGAGTGAAATAACCAGGAAAAATTGAAATTATTAATCCCTGTTGTTGCTGTTGAGATGGGTAGCCTGTAACCTAGGCAGGCCTTGAACTTGCTATGTAAATGAGGATATCCTCCCTCTAGCTCCTAAGTGCTGGCTGGAGTCACAGGCCTTCCACGCCCTGCCCTGCCCTGCCCTGCCCTGCCCTGCCCTGCCCTGCGCAATGTGGGGTACCTACCGTGGGTCTGGTCAGATCCTTTGGGACATCCATGTGCAGGTTGGACAATGGCACCCACGTCACACTGGCGCTGCTGTGGAGAGAAGGCTCAGTCACAGCACAGCTGTTTTCTAGCAAGATTAAGAAATGCAGTTGCATACTCACAGCGGGAGGCCACCAGTTCCAGCTGTCCTGCTCTTAGAACCATTTATAGATGAATTCCCCAATTCCTAAAAAGGATGGAGGGGACAGGTGTCAGAAGTAAAGTCAGTTGCCAGAGCGCAAGTCAGAAGGTCATGGTGCTCAGAAGGACCCCAGTCTTCAGAGGAAAATACTGGGCGTCAAAATGACCAAACTAGGTTTAATCAAAAACAAAGTGCTGGGTGGTGGCACAGGTCGCCTTAATCCTAGCACTCAGGAGGCAGAGGCAGTGAACCTCTAAGTTTGAGGCTAGCCTGGTCTATACAGTGAGTTCCAGGACAGCCAGGGCAACACAGGAAAACCCTGTCTTGAAAAACCAAAAAGCAAATGAACGAATGAACAAAGTGTTTACTGCTCCTCGGAGCCCGGATCAGTTCTCAGCACCCACACTTATGTGACTCCAGTGCCAGTACCCTCTGGCCTCCATAGGTGCCCACATGCATGTGGTGCACAGAAAACTCACATAGGTACACACAAAGACACATGAATTAAAAACAGAAACAACTTAGCTAGGCATACTGGCACAGGCCTTTGATCTGAGTACTTTGGAGTCAGAGTAGGTAGAACCAGGAGTTTAAGGGCAGCCAGATTCAAGGACAGTACCAAGGATTCATTGTTCCAGAAACAAAAGAGAACAAAAGTCTTTTATAATTACACGTCTTATATGTAATTTATACATGTCTTACATGTATAAAAGTCTTATAAATTACATGTCTTTATAATTTAATCTTTGCTTGGCCGAAGCACCTTGCTTGTAAATTACCTAAAATACAGCACACATCAAGTCCCTACCCATCATTAACTACTCCACAAGCTGCCCTAAACCTTTAAGCGAGCGCCCCCTAGTGGAAAGGAGGCAAAAGGTACTGTTCAGATCTCAGTTTCTTCGCTACCCACTAATACTTTAAACTGATTGAAAAGTATAATCTTGAAAGCAGCAAAATAAAATCTTTAAAAATACAACACAGACGGAAATAACAGGGAGGCACAAGGACAGGAATTAAAACAACTAGCGGGTGCATCTAAACCAGCCTGTGCTTGCTGTCGTGGTGAATGCCTTTAACCCCAGCATTGTGAGGCAGGAGGACCTGTGACCCTGGGGCCAGCTTGGTCTACCCAGCAAGTTCCAGGACAGCCAGGATTCCCTGGAGACCTTGTCTTAAAACACATTTCCTTGCTCTTATGCTGTGAGACAGTTTCCAGCCTTGGGCACCAGGCTCAGTGTGAGGGTGTGTGGTTACCCCCACACTCAAGACAGACAGCTCTCCTACATAATGACCCAAATGCTAAGAAGTGTGACACTTCCCAGTCACATACTTCCTCTGAAATCGTTTTGTGGACTCTGAGGTGGGGTTTGCATGCCACACGACCTGGCCTCTGACTGGAGAGATGGGGAGGCCTTGAACATCCAATATGTCTGCCTTCACTTCTCAAGTGCGGGTGGCGAACCACTGCACGAAGCTTTGTTTTATAAGGGCTTCGGCATGCACAGAGCTGGCTGGATAAAGTTCTTCTCATAAGTGCAAACAACTCTGTCTCTAGCACCCTAGTTTTCTTTTAAAAACATTTCTACATTTGTATGGGTGTTTCTACATGCATGTACATGTATGTGCAAGAGTGTGGTGGCTAGAAGCTGTTGGGTGTCATTAAGGTAGGATCTCGATGGTCCCAAGTCTTGAATTTTCTTGGCTAGTCTGGAAGGCAAAAAGCTCCAGTGGACCCCCTGTAAACCTGGAGTGGGGTCTCAGGAGAGCATGAATGCCCCCTTGATAGCCTGGTGCTGGCACCTGAACCCCAGACCTCAAGGTTGTGCAGCAAGTGCTCTTAACCACCGAGCCACTGCTCTAGCCCTCATATGCTTTTCTTAAGATCAGTGGCTATAAAAGTGTGGGCTAGGACCACCCATGAATCCTTAAGATCCTCTCAGGAGGCCTGACACCAAAACTAAGACATTACTCAAGACTTTTCTGCTTTCCTTCTCTGTCTGGTGTACAGTGGAGTCTTTCAAAACTGCATGAGTTGTACTATACAGTAAAAGATGGTATGCGAAAACAAACCTGAGAATAAAGTTGCTTCTGCTCTGAGGCTGCTTACTAAAGCATCATTCTTCACCAAACTTGCTTTTACTTTGCAAAGCAGGTTTTCTACAGTGCTAAGTACTTAACCTGGGAAGATATCGAGGTTGGAGTGATGGCTCAGCAGTTCTTGCAGAGGACTTGAGTCCCACAGAAGGCTAAGAATGGGGTTCAGCGGCAGAACCTTTGTCTGGTGTGAGCAAGGCCCTGGGTTCAATCTCTAGTATGAAAAACAAACATTTTTTTTTTTCCTTTTTGAGACACAAGCTCACGGAGCCCGCTCTGGTTTTGAACTCTGTATGTAGCTGAGAGTGATTTTGAACTTCTGATCATCTTGCTTTGACCTCTCAAGTGCTGGTGTGGTGTGGGCCACCATCTCTGGGTTAGGTGTTGTGGAGCCAACCCTGGGCCGGCTCTGGCGTCAAGCACTCGAGCAACTGAGCTACAGTCTCAGCCCTTCCTTTTTTTAAAATTCATCTATGTTTGGAAACAGGGTCTCAATATGCAAGTCAGGTTTTACAAATAATGCCATTTCACTGTGAGCCGTCAGATCCAGTTCTGAGCTTTATTTTCAAAACTACTAAATGACCATTGGGAAGAGTCTAAGGTTTCAAGACCAAAGTTCTTGAGAACAGCCTTTTTTTTTTTTTTAATTATTTATTTTGCAATAGGATCTCAATATGTAGCCTGGCTGTCTTCGAATCCAGAGGTCCGGACGACTGCCTCCTTTCCCCAGTGGTGGGGAAAGAACGCCAGGCAAGTTTTCATTCTTCAAAGAACCTCTTGAGGGAGATCTAACCCATCCCCGTGACCTCGGAGCCCTCAGGGTCAATCTCCTAACCCCTGGATGCGAGCAGGACATCTCAATGAAGTCGCACTAGAGCTTTATGAGACCCAGCCCCGGCTCAGCTCCTAAGTATACGAGACTAGCTTCCTATTTTCTCAGATCAAGGTTTTCGTTGCCCTTTCTAACGCGAAGGGAGGGCTTCTGAACATGTTTTTCTCATCTTTCCCACTGACGTTTTATGGTTCTCGTTCCCGTCTTGTCGAAAGAAAAACCTGCCCTTTTCTTGTCACCTTCTAATAACAACTCTGGAGGAAGATTCCGAACCGGTTGGGCAGAGCGTGGCAGCGAGACTCTGCGACAGAGCCTTCGGCCGCCAGGATCCCCAGCCCAGCCCTTTACCTGCTGCAGGCGCCGGCACATAGCCACACACGCTGCGCGCGCCGCCATCTTGGTGCCCTGAGCTCCCAGGATCGCTTCCGGGTCACAGCATTGTTCGCGAACCATAGAGTTCGAAAAAGAGAGAGTGTCACCTGTGTTCCGGCACTGAAACAACCATAGAGATGTGGCTCCTTGAAAATTGTTTTTTGTTTATTTTTAAATTTCTACTTTGTTATTTAATTATTTATTATTCACTCATACATTTAGGTTTTTGAGAAATGCGTCGCTTTCGCTATCCGGATAAACTACCAGGTTCTGTCTATATGCTATATATCCTAAAATCCTGTTTGTCTTGGGTGGTTCTGTTTGCTTAGAAACAAACACAATGAAAGCCATTCTTGGGAAGGAATTTGCTGCTACTGAGTCCAGATTCTAACATTTTACTTTATTGCAAAAACCGTTTTGTTCTTAAACTTTGTTCACACAATCGGAATGCCAGGCTTGTTAATGGATATTTCTAAATTTTCTTCCTTCCTTCCTTCCTTCCTTCCTTTCTTTCTTTCTTTCTTTCTTTCTTTCTTTCTTTCTTTCTTCTTTTCTTCTTCTTCTCCTTCCTCCTCCTCCTCCTTTTTAAAGCTGTTAAGAGCATTTGCTGTTTTTTGTTTGTTTTTTAAAGATTTATTTATTATAAGTAAGTATACTGTAGCTGTTTTCAGACACACCAGAAGAGGGCATCAGATATCATTACAGATGGTTGTGAGCCACCATGTGGTTGCTGGGATTTGAACTCAGGACCTCAGGAAGAGCAGTCAGTGCTCTTAATCGCTGAGCCATCTCTTTAGCCCCAATTGTGTGTTTCAAAATGCCTTCCCATGCAATTTAACATAATGGAAGCACCACACTCTGGTTTCTATTTAGGTGGGTGACTTGATCAAATTTCTTCTATACTCTGAACCTATTTTTCATTTGCCAAGTAGAGATGAGGACACATTATACTTGTAGTATAAAATTATAAAGGATTAAATGAGATTAAATGCTACATGATAAATGTCATCCTGAATTTGTGACATCTCTTCTACATCCTGGGCTATAAGAGGTTGTTGGGAAAATGAATAAGGATCAACTTAATGAGATACAAAGTATCTGTCTTAGTAAAGGTTTCTATTGCTGTGACAAAACACCATGATCAAAAAGCAAGCTGGGGGGAAAAGGGTTTATTTGTTTTACACTTCCAGATCATAGTTCATCATTGGAGGAAGTCAGGACAAGAACTCAAGCAGGGCTGGAATCTGGAGGCAGGAGATGATGCAGAGGCCATGGAGGGGTCCTGCTTCCTGGCTTGCTTCACATGGCTTGCTCAATCTGCCTTCTTATAGAACCCAAGACCACCAGCCTAGGGATGGCCACACCCTCAGTGGGCTGGGCATTCTCCCACAGATCACCAATTGAGAAAATGCCTTACAGTTGGATCCCATGGAGACATGTCTTCAAAGTGAGGTTCCTTCCTTTCCAATGACTCCAGCTTGTGCCGAGAGTTGACACACAAAACCAGCCAATGCAGTATCTCAACAAAGCATCATGCCAGTGTAGAGCTGGGTCTCCCACAAGTAGCCATTAGTTGTCAGGCCAGAGAACTACGCGAAGGGCAGAAGATCCAGATGGCACAACTGACGAAAGGCCGATGAGTATGGACCACTTTCCTGCCCCTCAGGCTGGCCTCTAGGTGGTCTCTACATGGAAACAGAATCTTCATTAGTATGTGGCTGGACTTGGCTATGCCCTGCCTATGCGAGCAATCCAGAAGCTTCCTCAGAATTAGTCTCTCTCCAAACTGTGACATTCAGGGTGGTCCCGCTCAGCCAGTGGTCTGTTCTGACAGAACCCCAACTTTCGTCTCTTTGCTACTTCTAAACTTTGCATCCATCTCTCCACGTGGTACCTTCATGATGGCTCTTCACCCAGCCTCCTGTCCTTCTAGGTGGTTCTCAGCTCGGAGAGTCCACTGCACCCTTAACGATGGTGACAGTACGGCTAGGGAATGACTCTCACTTAGGTTACCTAATCTCACGCTCACGGAAGTAATTGTATCGTAATTTTAAGGTGAAGTTTAGAGTCAAGTTGACTTGGCCAAGATCATGTAGTGAGTTCCAGCTGAACCCGTAACCACCTTCACAATTCCAGTTCAAGGACTGTTATAAACGGGTAGTGGGCTGGTTCTGTCTATGATGATGTTCAGCATTTGATGTGTCTTTTGGATGAGAAGACTAAAGGGACCCTCCTGCCCACCCCCACTTCACAGAGAAAGTTTTATTGACTTGTTTTTATTGACTTGGTGGCATGATCTGCTATTTCGAAAGAGAGAGGTGTGCTCTAAGCAGCCTTAATGACTAATTGTCCTTTCTGTGGAGGCCTTGGCCTTTGTTTTGATGGATTCACTCAGCTGAGATTTAGCTCTTTCAGGACTGCTCGAAGATGCCTTTGCTCCATTAGATTTCTCCACATCTATCCTTGAATGTGGTGGTTTTCTGAGACCCCCTTATTTTCCTCTCCTGAGTCATAAAACTACATTTCAGTGGCAAGTGAAATGGCTTCAGGGGCAAGTACAGAAGTTAGGGTCTTAGAATTTCTATTGCTGTGGTGAACCCCATGATCAAAGCAACTTTGGGAAAAAAGAGTTTATTGGGCTCACACTTCCACATCACTGTTCATCATCAAAGGAAGTCAGGGCAGGAGCTCAAGCAGGGCGGAACCTGGAGGAAGAAGTTGATGCAGAAGCCATGATGCCCTGGTGGGATGCGTGCATACTGGCTTGTTTTTCAGCCTGCTTTCTTATAGAACTCAGGGCTACCAGCCCAGGGGCGCCCCCCCCATGGGCTGGGCCTTCCCCCATTGATCACTAATTAAAATGCCCCACAGGCTTGCCTACAGCCCAATCTTATGGAGGCATTTTCATAATTGAGGCTCCGTCTTCTCAGATGATAGTTGTATTAGGGTTCTCTGGAGTCACAGAACTTATGGAAGGTCTCTATATATCAAGTGTGGTGGAGAGCCCTGGGCTTGTATTTTGATGCTAATTCCACTCCTCAGAGGGGCTGCAGATGAGGAGTTGCCTTGTGAACCTTCTCCCCAACTTAACTTTTCAAATAAAGGCTTGAGCCAATGATTGGGCAGGAGGAAGGGGAAGGAGCTGAGAATTTAGGGGAGGAGCAGAGAGTTTAGGGGAGGAGCCACAGGGAATCAACAGGAAGGGAGGAGCTACGAGGGATAGACAGAGAGAGAAGCTGGTGGCCTGGAGAAACTGCAAGTTATACGGGATAATATAGATGGGAATAGAGTAGTGTAGTGGGAGATCTGCCCAATCTAGGCTTGTAGCTTGTATTGTTACTGATTGAGTTGAGATTTCTTTTACCGCAATTGGATTGGAAACAAAGTAGCAACAATTAAGGGAATTTATTGTGATGATTTACAATCAGCAGTCCAACTAACCCAGCAATGGGCAGCTTCTCAATGGGAAGTCCAAGAATCTAGGAGCTGCTCAGTCCCATAAAGCTAGTTGTTTCAGCCGGTCTTCTATATAAGCGGGAGTCCTGAAGAAGTCGGTTCAAACAGATGTGCTGGCAAGAAAGTGCAAGCAGGAGGAGAGCGAGCCTTCCTTCTTCCATTGTCCGAGTGCAGGCCTCCAGCAGCAGGTGTGGCCCAGAGTAAAGGTGTGCACCACCACGCCTGGACCTAAGCTGTTCTTTACGTGGAACTTTCTCTGTTCAGGGCTGGCCTTGAACTCAGAAATCTGCTTGCCTCTGTCTCCTGGGATCAAAGGCATGTACTATCTTGCCAGGGCCTGAGCTGTTCATGGCCACTATACCTCAAGATGTCCATGTCAAGATCTGGGTCAGAAGCCAGTGTCTTCCAGCCTCAAGGTCTGGATCACAGGTGTGCCCTCCATTTTTGGATTGTAGTTATTCCAGATGTAGTCAAGTTGACAACCAGGAAGAGCCACCACAATGGTAGCTTGTGTCAGGTTGACATAAAACTATCCAGCACACACTCTAAGGGAAAAAAGGCAGGTTGTGCCAGCAGTAGAGCTGGGGTGACAGAGGTCAGCCACTTTCATATTCTGTGTCATACACACACGTGTACTGCATGTTGCAAAAAGGAGTCGGCACATACTTGACATTCTAGGTTTAGCATGTCCACACTGGGCATGGTTTGCTTGTTCCGAAGTAACTCCTCCTCCCAGCTCCGAAGACCCGGGACGAGTTTTGATACCAGCAGACACTAACTAGATTGGTTTCCCCTCCCCCCCAGCATATTTGATTCATTAATTTTGTGTGTGTGTGTGTGTGTGTGTGTGTGTGTGTGTGTGTAAGTCAGAGGACAGAAAACGTTTAGAAGTGGTATTTTCCTTCTGCCGTGTGGGTCCTGGGGAATTGAAATCAGGTCTCCTTTACCTTTGAGTCATCTTGGTGGGCTCTACATTCAGGGTTCTGAGAAGTGTTTCAGGCCAAAGATCCATGGAATGAGGGAAGAATGCACACAATGATAATGAGAGAGGCATAGACATCCCAAATCTCAGAGACCTGCCCAGTCACTGCCCAGAGCAGGGTGGGGGTGGGGGTGGGGGTGGGGTGGGGTGGGGTGGGAGGGCTGACCTCTGCATGCCGGACTACCTATGTCCTCTCCTATGGTCTGGTAAGAGACGAGGCTTAGCTTAGCCTCTTCAGGCTGCTAGCCCACAGGCTCTTCCGTTTGACAGCTCTCTAATGAAGCACGGCTTTAAAGATCCGATTGCGTCTCTGCTTGTCGGTTTCTTTAGGCTCCAGGCAGCGGCTGAGTCTGGAGCTGCCGGTCTGTACAGGAACCTTGGAGCATGCGGTGTGGCACCAGCCACATTCTGGCCCTGGGCCGTCATCACAGTTTCCTTTACGGTACAGCCTCAACTTTCAAATATCTGACCTCACTGAGAGGCGCGGTTCCGGAAAGTTCCTGCAAGGGCACCTTGCTTTAGGCCCAGAAAACAGATGGAAGTGAATCTAGGTTGAATCCTATTTTGACTGTACCAATTCTTTATGCATGCATGCGTGTATGTGTATATGTAGTCACTGTGCGTGTTTATGTTTGTATGTATGCATGCATGTGTTCACTGTATGTGTGTCCTGAGTGTCATGTGGAGGTCCGAGCATAACTCTTGGAAGTTGTTTCTCTCCTCCTACTTTGTGGCATCCAGGGATCCAACTCAGGCCTGGCATCTCTCTGTCTGCTGAGGCATTTTACCCTTTGCTTTGAGATAGCTCAGCTCACCTAGACCCTGCTGCGTAGCCAAGGTTGGTCTTGAACCCCTGACTCTAATACTTCCACCACCTGGGCACTGGGATCAGAAGCAGGCACCACCATGCCTGACTTTGCATAAAGGAAGCAATTTACCCGTCTAGAGCTTTTTTGTTGAGAATTATTAATTTTATTTTCCCCAGAATATTCTTTTATGGTTCTTTTTTGTTGTTGTTTTTAAAGATTTATTTATTTATTTATTATATGTAAGTACACTGTAGCTGTCTTCAGACACTCCAGAAGAGGGCGTCAGATCTCATTGCGGATGGTTGTGATCCACCATGTGGTTGCTGGGAATTGAACTCAGGACCTTTCTGAAGAGCTCTTAACCGATAAGTCATCTCTCCAGCTCTCTTTTATGGTTCTTTTATGTATAGATATTTGTGATTCACAGATCACTTCCGACTCTCACAGAGATGTTCCTTAAAATGCCTTCCGAGTTATGTTTTGACGAAAAACCTATCCAGCTTCCTAGAACGTACCTCTCAGCTGACTGGCTGTACCTGGGCCAGACAGATGTGCAGAATTCAGGATTCAACTTTCATTCTCAAAAGAATCGGTGCTTTGCCGGGCAGTGGTGGCGCATGGCACACCTTTAATTCCAGCACTTGGATGGCAGAGGCAGGCAGATTCCTGAGTTTGAAGCCAGCCTGGTCTACAGAGTGAGTTCCAGGACAGCCAGGGCTACACAGAGAAACCCTGTCTCGAAAAACAAAAACAAAAAACAAAAAACAAAAAAACAAAAAAAACAAAACAAAACAAAACAACAACAACAAAAGAGTGCTTCCTTCCAGAGTTACCTGGGAGAACAGAGAGGCCTTCACAGATGACAGTCTGGCTGTGCATTAAGTATTACCCAGGAGGTGTACGCGGAGATGCTCTTGGCATCAATAAAGTCTGTATTTTGCTCTTTAGATGGTGGAGTGGGCCAGCCCCTGGTCTGCTTTTGTTCAGTGTCTTAATTCTTCAGTGAAGGATTTGGCACAGTCATCGTCAAAC
This sequence comes from Apodemus agrarius, assembly GCA_964023405.1. Lineage (NCBI taxonomy): Eukaryota > Metazoa > Chordata > Mammalia > Rodentia > Muridae > Apodemus > Apodemus agrarius. The sequence goes on along the minus strand of OZ030014.1, from coordinate 34,520,611 downwards.
ACATACATTATAGGATTGAAAGTTTCAAGTGTAGGGTGGCTCATGAGGGCTGAATGAATGAAGGACTGAATGAATGAAGGACTGAGTGGGTGCAGTAGTGCCCCTTTTAGGGGCTCCTAAAAGCTGACTCAGTTTACAACCCTGGCTGTACACCATGTACACCATATCTTGGGTGGCTATTTTGACAGTGGATGATCTAAAAGAACGATTAAAATTAAAGTCCCACAAAGGTGCTTAGACGATCAGGGCGCTGAACGAGAAAGCCTCACAGGGTGAACTGTACAAAACATAAAATTCCAAATTTCTTCCCAAACTTATTTGTGACTACTAAAAAGTAAACGCAAATAAAATTTAGAAATTCGTATTAAAATGAATCAGGGTTAACACAGCTGCTGTGGAGACTTATAATAAGACTTCTTTTGCTGGGGGTGGGGGCGGTGAAGGTCCCACTGTGTAGCCCTGGCTGACCTGGGATTTGCTTTGTAGACAGCGGGCCTTAGGCTCTAAGAGCTCTGCCTGCTTCTGCTTCCCAAGGGCTGCGATCGGAGACTTCTGGGGAGGCACAGTCTGGGGAATGCTATCACCCGAGGAGCCAAGATGTAAGTCCTGGCCCTGGGTTCTCCAGGCAGGAAGAACATTGGTGGGAATCGGATCTGACCAGCAGGTCTAAACCCACTGTCCACAGAGGAGGTGAGACAGCGGAGCTGGCACTGACCATGCCGCCAGGAATCGGACTGTGTGAGCCGAGAGAGACCCATAAAGGTAATGGTTTATTTAGGGACAGCCAACGGGACACCGAGTGGCTGTGCATGCCATTGTGGCACTTCTGTGGGGGAGTGGACACCTGTGGGAGCCGGCAGTTTCTCAGAAGGCTGATTGGCTGGACTGTCCTTAATATTCTCCTGTTCTTGTCTGCAAAAGTCTTGTGACCATTCAAACAACGACAACAACGACGACAACAACAACAAACCAAAGCCAAAACAGCATGACACAGAACATTTTAGGATGGGAGATGGCCTAGGATGCCCAGATCATCATCATCATCATCATCATCATCATCATCATCATCATCATCATCATCATCATCACCATCATCTTAATTTAAGGAATGCACCTCTAAAGGACAGGTCTACAAAACATCTTTATTCATTTGTTACATGTGATGTTTAAATAAACCGTTGCTTTCTAGCTTCAAACTTTTTTTTTTAAAACCCTGGAAAATAAGACGTTTGATTCACCTTAACAAAAAAAAAAAAAAAAAAAACCAAAAAAACAAAAACAAAAACAAAAACACAAACAAAAAAACCAAATAAAAAAACTCCAAAAAAACTGACCTAGGAAGAAACATTTTTAGCAAAATGTTATTATAAAATTCATTAGAAAATACTGTCCTCATTTTTCTTTTCTTTTCTTTTTTTTTTTTTGCCAAAATGTTACATAAAATCCTTATTAAAAATACACGCATTAAAAATACATGAGTAGACTCCACACAGCCCTCTGCTGTGCGGAGGGAGCCACATTCCGGAAATATACAGGTCAAGCACATTAGAAATTACGACGTTAACTTGGAATAGTGCAAATCTGAGTCCCGTCCTGGTAGGAGGCATGCAGGTCACTGGCCGAGAGCGCGGCAGAATCAGAGCAGGGAGCAGTCACAGCCACCATTTCAAAACGCTTTCCTTTTTATTACATTAATTTTTTTCAAAAATACTTTTCTTTACAATAGAACTCCTAGAAAATATTTACAACCTTCCTCTAATAAAATATAACAGCAGTTAAATATATTTGAAAATAAGATGGGTTTTTCCATAAAATATATCTGTTAACTTTTTATATACAGGCTTTCTCAAGGGAATCTAAATCCATTACTGAAAAACCATCGCGCCAGTGGGAGCCGTGTGAAGACATTAACCGTTAGGAAGAAAAGTTCTTTGGGGCCTGGGGTGGGGAGGGGCGGCTAAAACACAACACGCACATGCAGGTAAAATCATTTCCGGAAAAAAAAAAGTGCAATATTTTAATCGGAAGTCAATTAAACTTTAAGCTGATAGTCAGGAAATACAAACACAGGTATCTGAACTGTCTCATTTAGGAGGAGTTCTTTGGTTATTTCAAGTCAAAATATTCCTTATGCTATTCTGCAGGTCAGCTTGTTTCTAAGGTTTCAAACTGGGCAAATTCCCAAGTGGGAGGAGGTCCCCAACTTCCTCAAGTTCTCTGGGCATTTGCTCTTTTCTGTAGCTAAGCAGACGCCACGACAGACAGGGCCTTGGGGTCTGCTGAGGAGCGGCAGCTGGGATGGTTTTAAAGGAAGTTCATGCACGAAGAAGCCCAGGGAGTTCTTAGAGCCACACTCGTGAGATCACACAGAGGCTACGACGCCAACCCTCAGACACAACAGTGAGGAAAACATACCCCCGCCCTCCCCCACCTAGGAAGGACCTCAAGAGAGTTCTAAAAACAGTGATGGACAGGAAAAGAATCTTTGTAAATAGTCTTCTGTTTGTGGCTTTCCTGAGACTCAGAAGCCACTGCCTGAGTGGGGGCTGCAGTGGGCCATAATGCCCTGGGCCCGAGTATGTGCCAAATGGTTTTGTAGAATCCCATGTGAAGGGTGCCCAGCCCTAACCTCCACTAGGATGCTCTCTAATGCCAGGCTGATGACGGGCCAGCACAGTGGCCTGGCGGACGGCTGTGCTTACACAGATTTGGGGAGCACGTCTACTCAAGAGGGCTAAGACCTGAAGCCACCTCGAGGCCACCGGGCCATGCTCACAGGAGGGAGGCTGACAGTCACCTCTGCGTCAGGGGTAGAGGACCAGCCTGACCGTGCACTAGCAGTGGAAGGGGGGTCAGCCCAACAGAGAACGAAAGCCTAGGCAGTGACAGTTTTGTTGGATTACAAGTTTATTGCCTTCAAGTACGAATGGCGCCCCCTGCTGTCGGGGACGGAGCAAAGTCATGTAGCTTTAGAGAAGTCTGGAATTGCTTTGGTAAGTGACTTGGAACAAATACATTCATTGTTTGAATGCGAGCATTGCAGCGAACTTTGAATCTGGACACATTTGTCTTGGCTTCCAAAGCAGTTTCCGTCTCTATGTGTTAGAAAAACCCTATCTCTCTGTAGCTAACATCTAGGCAAAGCTCAGTCCAGCACACACGGTAGAGCAAGTCAGAGTGAAAGAGGAGGTTTCACAGTACGTTCAAGTGGTGCAAATTAAGTTCAGAACTCCACTGGCCAAGGACCATGTTCAAAATGAGAGAGAGAGAGAGAGAGAGAGAGAGAGGAGTTAATTCTGATTTGAGAGAGAGAGAGAACTCTTTCTGGTAGGTCAGAACAGAATAAAATAATTCTTTATGGGAAAACATGGCCTAAAGTCCCAGAATGAATGGGATAACCTGCTAACTACACACACACACACACACACACACACACACACACACACACACACACACAGCAAGTATGGAGATAAAAGGCAACCAGGGTGGCTGACATCTGAAAGCAAAGCAACACCAAAGTGAGGCCCACCCCGAGGGAAACGGCCTCACGAGAACACAGCCCAGATGAGACACCTCTTAAAGACAGTTGTGCCAATTTTTTATTCCCCCCAACCCCCAACAAAAACAATGTAAAAGAAGGTAAAAGAGAAAGAACTGGATTTCCCCCTCCCTTAACCTGAAGAAAAGGACCGCTTTTTAAACAGGTAGTTTAAAAGGGTTTCCACGGGAGCAGGAGGTCCAGGCTCTGCGGACGTCGGAGGTGGCGGCCGTGGCTTCTGTGTCTCTAGGTGGTGAACGGGGGTTTAGAGTTCTGTATCACCCTGAAGCAAAACCGAATCTTGGTCATCCAAGAGAAGATCCGTGCCTACCACCTCGGCCTCGTCCATGACGCCTAACTGCTGGACCACGTCATCGTCCAGGATGTCCACGGCCTTGACCGGCTTCATCAGACTCAGTTGGTCCAGGGGCAGCAGCTCCGGCCCCGCCGGCCCCGTAGTCCTCTCGATGGTGGCTGCCATTTCTGCTGCGAAAGCCGCCTTCTGAGCCTTCTGCCTCTGCTGCTCCTCCTGCTGCCGGTGGGTTTTCATGTGCGCATTCCGGCTTTTGATCTTAAAGAAGACCCTGCAGAGGAGGGAGAGAGCAGCCTGTGAGACCTACGGGCCAACCTCAGCTCCTAGAGATACAGATGCCCTCATCCCCGCAGCTTCCTGCAGGGACTCCGGCATACAGGTCTGGTTTGTGGTGGCTTCTTCCTGCTGTGACCAGTCATCTCTCCAAGCATTATGAGGAAGAGGAATGGGGACAGGAAAACGGATGGTGTGTCCTGTCTCCTTCCTGTGCCAATGGAAATCTCGAGGGTATCCAGTCTGTCCACTGTCTAGCAGACGCTCGGGCCTCTCCTTTGGCCTCCTTCCATTCCCACGCTTAACCACACCCTCTGGACTGGAAAATCCCAAACGCTGCTGATGACAGTCTCACCATAAAACAGCCCACCTCTGTCCCTGGCTTCAAACCTTCTTCCTGTCAAAGGGCTGGAAGGTTCTTCCTGCACACACATGGTGGCCCCCTTTCCCCTTAGACCATTTCTTTTTTCTGCAGACACCCCCCCTTGACCACCATAATTATCATTTCATACTGTTTCTTTAGGATGAAAGCAGGTCTTGGCTAGGAGAGGCCGCACCCTCTCAGAAAGTATCCAGCAATGTCCGCAGACTTATTTGTTGTAACCAAGCCAGGAGGTATGTGGTGGAGCACAAGCCGAGGCCAAGGATGCTGCTTAATGTAGGGTCAGGGCTCCCCCCCCCCCGCAAGACATCATGGGATCCAACATGTCAATGGTACCTGCAGCCCTGGGATAAAGGAGGCCAGAGTGTCTAGGTCAAGGGTCCCGCCTGTTTATTATTTTATTTTTTATTTTTGTGTTTATTATTCTAGACACTGGCACACAGCTGTGTCTCTGTTGATTTTTTTCCCTATTGTTTTTGGGATGTGATGGGAGAGTGAGGTAGTAAGACAGGCCTGCACTGGCTACACTGTTACCATCTGGGCCCAGATATGTCTGTGTTTATCGAGAAAGAAAAGCATAAATACAATTTAGTCACTCTTCCAAACTAACCAACCAACCCACCCACCCAGCCTGAGTTCTACAGCTTGAGGGCTTCTATCTGGACACGTAGAAAAATGAACAGGATTGGAGCATCCGAAAGAGGCCACCTGTGAACTTGTTCAATGTTGTTCCTCCCTGGAAAACCTCAGGGAACATTTCTAGTTTTCATAAAGTCTTTCTTGGACTTTGCTAGGCAATGATCTGGGGAGGGGCAGGAGAGAGGCTCGGCTGGGAAAAGGATCTGCAGAGAAGCCTGACGCCTTCAGTTCTTCCCCCACCCCCCAGGACCCACATAAAGACGGAGGGAGAGAACAGACTCTACAGAGCTGTCTCCTGGCCCCCCACATGTGTCGTGGCATGTGCGCGGACACACATGCACACTAATAACAAACAAAGCCAAAAAGAAAGAAATGATCTCAAGTAACATAAAGAACAACAACAACAACAACAAAAAACCCAAAAAACAAACCAAAAAAACCCCTGCTCTCTGTGTGTTTTTGAAGGACAGCTGGGAACATCAGGTAAGCGCTCTCTTGCCCACACCGATCAGATGCTATACATCTGTACACAGTAAGACTTCCTGCAGCGGGACCCAAGTCTAAGCATGAGGTCCACTGATTTACATCTACTTTCAACACACAGCTGAACATACTTTTATACTTTTTTTGTTTTGTTTTTTTAAAGACAGGCTCTCTTGTAGCTCAGGTTAGCTCTCAACTCCATATAGCCCAGGGAGGACCTCTGGGTCCCTCTGCTTCTATTCCATCCATCCATCCATCCATCCATCTATCTGTCTGTCTGTTGGGGGTTGGTCTGTGTTAAATACTGGCCCCCAAGATCTGGTTGCAGTCCAGAGAGTGCATTCTCATGTCGTGTAAACTTTGCTTGCTAATGCTCTCTGACTGCTTAACTAAAAGTGGCTGACAGACAATTACTGGTAGGCGGTATAGAACAGAGGCATTCAGTTACCAGGCTACGGGTTGCAAGTAGGAACCATGAGGTGGACAGAGAAGGAGAGAGAGGACAGAGAGAGAAGGTGGTTGCCAGGAAACCAGATGGCTCATGAGCACCTGGCCAGAAGTGCACCCTGAGAACAGGCCAAGGGAGCAGGAGCAGCCTGGGAAACTCAAACAGTGAGGGACAAGGGGCATATGGTTGGGATACAGGCGAGAATGCACAGAGCCTGCCTAGTCTAGGCTTACAGCTTCTAATTAAAATACCAGGTTCTTGTGTCTTTTATAGGGACAAGCTAGAATAAATAATTCATTTACATCTGTCCACCCATCCACCCATCTACCCATCCGTTCATCATCTGAGATAGGCTTTCTTTCCCAAGGTAGCCCAGGCTGCCTTTGAACTTGTGATCCTTTCCCATTAGCCCCTGTGTGGCTTTTAGTCATATTTTGAATGAAATAAAGTTTCATGGTGTAGAACTTTTCTTTTCTTTTCTTTTGAATGAAATAAAGTTTCATGGTGTAGAACTTTTCTTTTCTTCTCTTTTCTTTTTTGAGACAGGGTTTCTCTGTGTAGTCCTGGCTGTCCTGGAACTCACTCTGTAGACCAGGCTGGCCTGGAACTCAGAAATTTGCCTGCCTCTGCCTCCCAAGTGCTGGGATTACAGGCGTGCGCCACCATGCCTGGCTAGAACTTTTCATCTGCAGTGTCAAGTGCCTGCTCAGCAAATTTTGGATTTTAAGAGTGGGGATCCTCAACTTGTGGGGTTTTGTCAGAGAAGGCCTTTCATGGGGGGCAGAACGTGCTCCCACGGCATGAGGTCTGTACACGTGGAGGTCGGGAGTCAACTTTCTGAAGTCAGTTACCTCCTGCCACTAAGGGGTCTGGACTTGGCGAGTGGCAGCAAGTATTCTGTCTGCTGAGCTGTCTCATTATCTCCTCACGGGGCTACTCTAGACAGTGCGTGCATCTAGAGTATAAACCGACGTCTAAAACAATCTCGGGCGAAAGTAGGGAGGACCCACTCACTGCAGAATGCTATGGAGTCGCCTGATATATTATTATTACTATTATTATTATTATTATTATTATTATTATCTAATATCACAATTGTTCTTTTTACTTGGTTGTTATTTTTTATATGAATAGGCGCCCGGCTGCATGTAATTCTGTGCAGCATCTGTGGATGCTAGAAGAGGGTCTCAGATCTCCTGGCATTGGAGTTACTGATGGTTGTCACCATTTGGGTGCTAGAAGCAAACCCGGGTCCTTTGAAAGAGCGACCAACGTTTCCAGCTGCTAAGCCATCTCTAGTGAAAATTCTGGATTAAAAAAAAAAACAAACAAAAAACCATAAAACTATGTTAAGAATATGTTTTCACTTTAGTCCCAGGCATGGGGCTGCGGGGCTGCTTCGGGCTGTCTGCAGCTGCTGACTGTGATTGTCTCATGCTGTATAGCAGCAGTGTGGTTCTGCCATCTGCAGATTGTTTTTGACATTGTTTCTGAACTTTTCAGAGGGTAGATGAATGCTAGGGGTTCGAGAGGTGGGGTTGGTGGCTGCTGGACACCCAGGAGGGTTGGTATGTTACTAGTCATGTTCAAAGAAGAAATGAAAAGAAATTCGATCCAGAAATCTTTATCTCTTTCTCTTCTCTATCTAGTGACAGAAGATGAAGGGGGGATAAAGAATAGGAAAGGAAGAACCCACAAAGTAGCCAAGAACAGCTACACATCTCTGTTAGGATATTTGATTGCACTGTGAACCCTGAGATTGTTATTTACTGAAAAAAAATCTGTTTCTAGTTGTGGTGTGGCTCAGTCCTTAGCACATCCCTCTGGGTGGACTACAGACACACCCTTAGCACACACTTTTAGTCCCAAACAATGAAGGTAAAGTTAGTCTATAGAAGAAAGCACTGATGTTTGAAATTGATATCTAATTGAGTGGCAGACAAAGTGATGAACCAGAGAAAGATTTGATGGAATGGGCTATCTCCAACTCTCGAGAGGAGAGAGAGGAAAGGGAAGCTACTTAAGGGAGCGATGCGGAGAAAGAAGGAAGGGGCAGCTTTACCAGACAGTTAGAGAGACAGGCTGCAGAGAGAGAACAAAGCAGACACAGGTGAAGGCAGAACAAGCCAGAGAATGAGACGTCAGATTAGAATGTACTGCCGGAATTAGTTTGAGGCCAAGCAAAGCAAACGGTCAGAGGCCAAGAGAGAAGCCAGCATGAGTCAGCCAGCTTGGAGAAGAGTTTGAGCCAGAACAGCCGAGTTGACCAACCATCTATAGAGTTTGAAAGAACAACAACAACAACAAAAGGGTGAGCTTATTCAGCAGTTAAGTCTCAGAGGTTGAAAACATTCTAGGCATAGAATGTCCAGGCTAGAAGCTTCTAGGATCAGGCCTGGGTTAGCAGACTTTGTCTCCAAAGTAAGCTTTGGAGACAATTATATCAGGCGAATACAAGTTACTTTTACACATTTTTCCAGCCCACCTGACATATTCTGTGAGGACGTGGAAACGGAAGTCCCCACTGGCCTCACGTATGGAACTAAGAGAGCCACCTGGTAGGTGTCACTCCAGGTACCATTCCTTGTATGCTTGAGACATTGGAGACTATCAGAGAAACTCAACAAGGCCCTTCCAGCTTATCAGGATGTGACAATGCTGCAGCCTTGGGGTTCCTTCTCACTGAGAAGGCAGCGTGGAAGGAGCCATGCAGTTTACCATTGGTTAGGCTCTTTGTGAGGTAGCTAATCAAAACGGAGCAGTGTAGAGCTGCTGTGCTGTTAGGGAATGTGCTGCTAACTGATTAGTGATGTCTGCTGTGGGCATGAATACAGGGAGTGAGAAGATCTATCTGCAGACCCCTGGGTGGTATCCAGGGGGGTCCTGAGACTCAGCTGAAGAAACAGCCCCCACAGAGCCATCATTCATTTTGACCTCGGCCTTGGTCCCCGGTTCAAGTGCACCTACTTGCCACACTCCTTGCAGGGGAAGATGGTGGTAGGGTCTGTCTCTCCACTGGTGGTACTGTGAGATGGCGAGCTCTTCACTGAGCAGTACCCACTCTGGGTACCACCTGGCTTCTGCTTCCCAGAGGGGACAGCACCTCGGGTCTTGGCCACCTGGTTGGTGCCGCCATGGATGCGGGCGTGACCGTTCAGTGCCTGTCGGGAGCTGAACACCTGGGGAAGAGAGGGAGCGACATGACATCTACAGTCCTGAAAAGGAAATTAGGGTTGTTAGTTACTTGGTGGCAAAACATGGCATACATGAAACAGCACAGGGCTTACACAAGCAAGCACTGGGCGTGTGCCACAGAAAGCAAAGCTTAAACACCCCAACCACGAGCTCTGGGCATCAAACTTCCTTCCCCCGTCTAACCAGAGCACAAGCCCGTGTGGCTCGGTACAAGGACAAAGCTCTTGTCTCAAGGCCAGGAGACTTAGCACCCAGGTCTAACTTGAAACTCTGTTGCAAATACCAGAGGCCATTAAACCACTAGATTCTCAAATACCCTCCTCCCATATGCAAAATGAGAGGAGTTAGAGGGCCCCTCAATAGCTCATTGTTTTAACCTTGCTGCTTTCTGCAATGGTGGGGATGACCTGAGCCTCAGCTTGCTAGGTCAATGTTCTTGCTCGGAGCTCCACTTGCAATCCCCATCCAAGTGCACTGCAGAAGCCAAAAGGGCCTCATGGTTTTAAACATGAGGCGATCCAGAATCACAAGTCTGTATCACTATGCCTGGCTGGAAATATGCAGACTGATGACTTCACTGAGTCAGAGTCTAACCTGCAGTGAGGCTCGCCTTCACCTCACTGTATAGCTGAATCCTTACCCTCCTCCCTCCCTCCCCCAAACACTGGGAGGACAGATGTCTGCCACTATGCCTGGCTAGTTTTTCAAATATTGCCAGAGAGCTGGGCTTCTTGGCCTCAGCACTGTGGATACACAGGACTGGACAGGTGGTGACTGTCCTGTGCACAGAAAGTGATTAGAGGCCGATGTGGCCTCTACCCACCAGACGCTGGTCCCACCTTCCCAGTCCTAGCAGAAATGTTCTTTCAGGACCAAATCACGCTCTGTCCAGGGCCACTGGAGTACTGGGCTACGGCCCACAGCCCTCCAAACCACCGCCCTTTATTCCAGCCCAGTGGCTTTCCTCTCTCTGTTCACCTCATGGGTCCTCTTTATTATATTACAAAACAATCTATTTCTGATTTACTGAACCGAGTCTTCATTGCTAGGCATGGAATAAACCATCAATCACACTTTTTTTTAATGAGATTTTTAAAAAAGTCATTAAGGATGTCTATCTTGCTGAGCATGTCTGATTGGGTAAGGTAAAAGATGACCCCGCCCTCCGCCAAAACCAAGCCAAACCAAAAACGAACCCCAAACCCCCAAATTAAAAATCAAACATTGATTGTACCCTAAAGAATGAATTGAAAAGCGCCCAGTTTCTGAACAAATTCATCAAGAAGCATTGTCATTTAAAGTCACATCTTAGTTTGCAGGAAGCCACTTGAGCAAAATAGCAGTGCCAGGGTGCAGAGACCCAGCGTGCTGGCCCTTCTCATGCTCCCACAGGCACGGGAACGGGACATATATACACGTCTATTTCCTATTTGCTTGTTTTTGAGACAGGGTTTCTCTGTGTAGCCCTGGCTGTCCTGGAACCCACTCTGTAGACCAGGCTGGCCCCGAGCTTAAACCTGCCTCTGCCTCCCAAGTGCTGGGATTAAAGACATGTGCTACCACCAAACCGCTCACTTCTGTTATTTTTAAAAACCTTTTCATTTTTCTCAAAACATTTTATAAAACATTTTACTTATTTCTTTCATTTGAGACAAGGTCCCACTGTGTAGTCCTGGCTGGCCTTGAACCAGAGAATCCTGCTTTTGCCTCCAGAGGGCTGGAACTAAAGGCGTGTGCCACCTGCCCAGCCCAGGATATCAGCACTTGAGCATCTGTCTTTACATGGCAGACTCAATGACATCAGTATGCCTTGTGTCAGACAGCGAAGGCGAGCAGAGGACGGGAGTTCCTGAGAGGGGGGTGACACCTCTACAACATGTCTACGCCAGTGTCAGGCTTTAGGAAACCCAATTTGGGGAAATCTCAGCCATGCAGACTAGTGGGGACAGGCAGGACACACAGAAGCCATGCTATACAGCCTCTAGGATGTGGAACCTTAGAGGACACTGGCCACATTCCGTCGGGCTTGTCTCGTCTATGCTCAGGAGGAAGTGGAGGGGACCCCAGACTCTCCCCATCCTGGTCACATAGTAAGTTGCTTAGTAAAGTTTTGTCTCCTCAGATTGCAAAGTCAAACTTTAGTTGCTTGGAAACAACTTGCTCAGATGTCACTAATGTGACATTTGAATTAGAAATAGTGACACTTTATTGAATATGAAAAGCTAAACCATCCAGAGAGATAAACCAGAGGTGGTTCAGGCATGTTACTGTGTTATGGAGGGAAAACCCTGGTGGAATCTTCTAGTGAATTTAAATGCGTGTTGACAGGGTATAATGTGGCCTTTGGTGACACACAGTCCGAGGACCTGCAGAGTACCAGGAGACAGATAATGTGTGCCTTCTGGAGGCCTGCGTTCATGTACAGCTGTCAATCACACACTTGCTGAAGGCAGGAGTTTTGTTTTGGTTTTTTTTTTTTTTTGGCCCGGAGGCGGAGTCTCACTATATATACCTCAGGCTGGCCTCCAGAGTACAGGGAATGACAAGCCTGGGCCGCCACACGTGGCCTCAGGGGCCCTCCTAATTTCCCCAGCATGCAGCATTATGCTTGGCGGAGGACATAGTCGTCACTCTCCCTTGGCCAAGCGGATAAGACCGTGGTAGCTACGTGGCCGGCATCTGCCGGACGTCCATTGCTCTGAGAACTAGGCACAGTGGCACGCCCCTCACGTCTGCCAGAGCCGGGGACAGCACAGATACTTACAGCCCCGCAGTTGGGCATTTCACAGATGAAGCTGCCTGATGGTTGCTGGCCAACAGCCTGCATGGGGGGCCCCTCAGTGGGAGGCAGGGCAGGGGCGGGCGGCGGCTCTGGCGACTTGGACACTTCACTCTCCTCTTCTTTTATGGATTTCCTGTCTTCTTCTGGGTCCTCTTCTTCTTCCTCGGCCTCCTCTTCCTCTTCACTGGTCTGTTGTTAATAAAAGCGAGAGGATGATATCCCCAAAAGGCAACTTCGCGGTGGACAGAAACCACAAGCCATGGGACACTGGGGCCCGGTTATTCTTCCTATGGTAGGTGACAGAGTCTGTGGAGGCAGGTTTCTGGACACGTTGGATCTTGAGGTCAAGAAATCTTCCTATTGCACTTGGCTGCCCCCTGTGATCCCTCAGAGAAAAACGTGCTAAGGCAGAGGGGAAAGGCGTGGAGAGCTCTGCCCGGGGCAGGGGTGGGGGAGGGGAGAACAACAGTGGGCAAAGCGCTTGCTTCACAAGCATCAGGACCTGAAGTCCCTTTCCCTCAACCCCAGATAAAAGCCAGGTGTGTATGGGTTGCCTCCAGTGCATTGTCGGAACAATGAGGGCCCTATAGGTTGTGGGCCAACCAGCCGAGTCTAGAAGTTAAGCTCCAGTCTCACTGAAGAGACCCTGCCTCAAGAAATAAGGTAGAGGGACTGGAGTGATGGCCCATCCACTAAGAACTCTGGTTGCTCTGTCAGAGGACCTAAATTACATTCCTAGCACCCATGTCTAGGAGGTCACGATCACCAGTAACTCCAGCTCCAGGGGATCTGATGCCCTCTTCTGGTTTCCTTGGGTACTGCACACACATGGCATATAGTTATAAACACACACACACACACACACACACACACACACACACACACACACAGACTGGAGAGATGGCTCAGCAGTTAAGAGTGACTACTATTCTTCAGATGACCAGGGCTCAGTTCTCAGCACCCTTATTAGGCGGCTCTCAACAAATCTCAGTCTAGTTTGAGAGTATATGATGACCTCTTGCGGCCTCTACAGGAACCTGCATGAATGTGGTACACAT